>VDFB02227024.1:0-11968 GCA_007258455.2 Sequoia sempervirens | reverse complement strand
AAAAATCTCTGCCACGATCTCTCAGAATGTCGAATTAACAGGCAAGTTGGTGCATCGCGAAGCTGGACTAGAGTACCAAAGATGTCAGAGAGACGTCATCAGCAAACTCTGGCGTCTTAAGGGTCATTTTGAAGGGCGCCCTTGGGCTACAGGGGCTCAATTACACCATTTGAGGAAGCTTTGTGATGTGAATTGTCCTCATAAGCCCATCTTCTCTCTCGACACCGACTGTCGGAGCTCGACTCGGATGATTGCATTCGATAGCTCGTTGGATAGGTAGACTAGTCGTGAAGAGATTGACTGCATCAACCATCAAAAATACCAAGATCTAACCCCCTTTAAAGAGGTGCACCCTTGAGCTATAGGGGCGCAAAAGTTGGAAAAAGACAAGCTTCTGCAAACTGCAACTTTGGAATCTTCAACTTGTGATGTCTGTAACCGGAGTTACGAGTCTTGGATAGCCTTGCGGATAGCTCATCGAATAGGCAGACTAATTCTAAAGAGATTGAGTATTATGAGCATTTACCACAAAATCTAGGCCTTCAAAAAGAAGGGCGCCCCTGGGCTACAGGGCGCAATTTTGCTTTTCCTTGAGAAATCTTCAAAAATTGACCACTGAAATCTTCATCTTGGTCACTGAAATGACCATTCAAAAGTATAAGTCCGTGGGAAATGCTTCATTCGAGTCTCGATTCAGGTTCTGATCAATGGATACTGCCTTTGACTGACAAAACATTAACAAAACTCCATGTTTGATATTGCCCAAAACTGTATTTATCATCATTTTAGCAAAGGTTTAGACTTATTTTAAGCAAAATGCCTTGATGAAGCAAAAAAATTGGTTTGGGTACAACATGGTATAAAACATAAACTTCCTTTTTGCCTTATTGATGGCTCGTGTATTTTAAAAGAAGGGTCCTTTTACTATTCATTTTCCCACTTAACTTTAGACTCACATTAATAAAGTTAAATAATTGAATTTATAATTTAAACTTTATTAATGTGGAGATGAATTAAACCAATGGAGCTGAAATCATCTGATGATAATAACCTATCTTCCATTGAAAAGGCATTGTCACTGGAGATCATGGCCCACTTGATGAATTACTATTAATAGGATTAATGATTTACTAAAAATAGTAAGTATGCCAAAACTACCTCCAGATGCCTCAGATTGACCTGCAACGAAAATTGCCTAGGCCAAAATTCCTCAAGATTCCTTAAAAGCCCTGGTTAGCCTACGGAACCAAGGAGAAATAGGCTAACGACAACATCATACAATGCGAGCTAGAAAAGGGGACATTACATTACAGGTGAGAAGTATCACCCAAGGGTTGCAATTAATTGGTGGCTTCACACGGAGGTCACATTTGAGCTTCATTGGAGAAGAATTTCAAAAGTTTACAACGGTTTGAGATTAATCATTTGAAGAACTGAGATATACGTTGCTGTTACATTTCCAGCTGCTAGAGATTTCTTCATTTGGCACGTGGGTTCATATTGCTCCTGCTGTGCACTTCTGGGTTGTGTGTGAGCCTCCCTCAAGGAGTTGCGTGGCTCTTTGCAGTTGTGGAATCCATTTCTGAGTGTTGTTGTACACTAGCAGCTGCTGGGTGTGATGGTTTCTCAGTATTTCATTGGTGTTGGGCGTAATTTCTTGCTGCTACAGTCATTTATATGCTGCTGCAACCTTCATAGACCTCTGCTGAAGACTCAGAATCATAATAGGAGGCTATAACGGGTATTCTTCATTATTTCATTGTGCACTCGTATGTTTGACATAAACTCAGAAAATGCTGTTATACATTTCAGAACAATATTATGTGTAAATCTGCTCATAGGTACTGCTCAGAACTGTATTTTTCTGCCATTATAAGGTGCTGCATTATTGTAGCATAAAACTTTTATTGCTGTTAGTGATCTGAGTGTTGAAATCTACTGTAAATGCATAAACTAATGTTGCTGTTCATTCATGAAGTTGATAAGAATGGTATTTATCACTGTGCAATGTTATTTGAGTAGTTGAAAGGATTCCTGAGTGTATATTGTTGCTGTTATTACCCCTGATCAGAAATATAAGGGTTTGGAAATTGTGTCACATTTGGATGCCTTTGTTGAGTCCATGTTTGAAGCAATGCAATAACATTAATATCTATTGGTGGAGTTGCTATTTGTGATCGATTGTCCCGAAACTGTGAAAGCTTTCCCAAATCAGTTATCATGCAATATGTTTGACATCGGAGATAAATCGCAAAGTCTGAAGCCAAACTAGGGTGGGGCATTACACAATAACCTCAATGCATAAAGATCAATTCAAAAGAAGTTATCTCATGCAAATAGAACATTTTTCAGGTGCGAAGATGTCCATGTAATTGATCAACATGTGAAATAGAGACCAACTGAATAAAAAATATATAGGGCATATTTTGGAAAAAGTACATGGATAGATTTGAAGAGAATTGAAAAACCTTTCCAACATCACAAGAATCACAAATATTGAATGTATAGGCAAAAAGTTATTAGATGAGAAGCCAAAAATGATGATTTTACTTAACAAGTTGTAAATTGTACCAAGAACAAAATCTAATAATAAGACCTGCACCATTGGAAAGTATGTGAAACCAACTTTTTGAGAATTGTTGTTTGCCAACTTTTGACACCATATGCTCAGGTTATGCCAAAAAGAAAAGAATAATTGTATGAAGGCAAAAAAGGGGTTTGGGGTAGGTGAGGGTATAAAGTTGTCAACATGATGTCACCTGCTTGAATGTTCTTCAAACAGTTGGTAAATTCTCTCCTGAAACCGCTCATAGAAGTCCAGAAATTGCACAAAAGTCCGTAAATTGCTGATTTTGGTTGGCAACTCCTGAAAATTTTCAAAACCAATAGAAAATGTTGCAAATTGGCATGGCAAGGCCAAGGTTTTTTTTCAAAGCTCTGAAGTTTGTCAAGTAGGTTTTAACAGCATAGTAAGAATATTGACAACAGGAGAAAAGCCATCAATTGAAGGTCAAAGGTTGCTAAGAAAATTGAATGGCTTGCAGAAAATTTTCAGACTGCATCTTATCCCATCATCTATGGACTTGTACACAAACAACAAATAATCATGTAGTAATAATAAAAATCCGTTGGTTTAAAAAATAAATTCATCCTTGTTATGCCGATTTTCATACTGTGTAATAATGGTGATTGCAGCAATACAATGCAATATGACTTTGTATGGTGTATGAATATTGTATAGATGTAGAGATCCATACACTATATGAAATTTTTTGTCAAAATTTTTAAACCCTAAAATTGCCTTTTTTTAGCTTCTTTTTCCTTTGCTCAGATTTGAGTGTATGGGCAAGTGTTTATTGTTTTTGGACATTTTTCGACGCAACGGTGAGATTAGTTTTATTTCAAGATGCTCCTTTTTTTCTTTAGGTCAAATCTTTGAAAAAAATAATAGGAAGTCAAAGATCTAGTGTTATGATACCATGTTGGAGTTGATTCTTATCACAAAAAGAGAAAAAGGAATTGATTTGCTATGTAACCTTGAGAATTTTATTGATCCAAAAAGCCATTTGAATCGACTTTTAAATTATCACAATAATAAATAATGAATCTTATGATAAGGAAAAGGTAGAAAAGCAACCCTAGATAAAACCTTAGGTGAGGATTAAATTAGATGATAACAAGTGTCCTCATCCTATGCTATGAGAGAAAAAAGAACATGACCTAATAATATAAAAATGTATTGCTTAAGTTTAGCTTAATTGTACTAAAGTAAAAAGGGGACCTAATAATTATTTAATGATAATTATAAGATTTCCTATTTTACTCTTAACATATATATATGTTTTTTAATATTTTATATAAAAGGTTATTTTAGTTCCTTAACCTACCTGTTTTTCTTGGTAGGTCTCAAGTTTGACAATTGTGACTCATGAATTTGCCGAAACTTGCGAGTCTTAGCTGTAACTATGGTTCCAATTGCATTGGGTTTCCCTTCTTGTAATTGTAGGGGACATAGATGTGATGTCCCCTTCTAATTAGACACCTGTACATTAGTGGATTAGCCTATCATGTCGACCCTTGTAGGTTAATGGTTCTGGATAGAGGGTCACTTGGATGGGCTCTTGGTCGTCAAATTGCAATGTTGATCTCCGGAGTATGGTGGCACGGTGAATTGTTGCGTTTAGCATGATACTTGCGCTTAAATTTATGATACTCACCTTTTATTTCACCATCTTTGGCCTAGGGACCATGTGTCTTTAAAATAAAGGGGTCACTTTATATTTTTCAGTTACTATTCATTGATAAAGTGAAAAAGTTATAACTTAAGTGAATAGTGCTCGCTTTTTATGAATAGTGTTTTGAATGTTAAATTATAAATATCAAGAGAAAAAGTTCGACTCTCTTCATGCATTGATGATTTTTGCTTTATGAACTTGAGAGTGTGGCTTTGAAGGAAGAGGGAGGCTAGGGTTTCCTGATTTCTTGCAGTGGGTAAGCCTGGAGGGGGCTTGGTTCTTCGTTTGGATTTGCTTGAAGGTGTGAAACACCACCTTAAGGTTGCTGGTCAGTTTTTGGTTGCTTCATTTGGAGACATAAGTTGCTGTTTGCTGGTTATTCGAGCTATTTTCTGAGTGGGTTTTGGCTTCCATAGACCTCAATCATGTTGCACGGGAGCTGTTCGGCTTTTTGAAGAGTTTCGGGGCTGTTTTGAAGAGCTACAGCCAGCCGCCCCTCTCTTGAGGGTTTATTGAAGTTTGTATTTCAGCTGGTGTGAGCAATTTATTGGGGTTTGGTACTGTAGCAAGTTACTATTCACAGTGTTATATGGCTGTAAGTTAAAGTTTGGTAAAAGATATATGTAGTTTTAAATCTGATGTAAGTTATATGTTGTATGCACCTTATTATGTAATGAAGAAATCATATTTGGCCACGAAATTGAGCAATGTATTCAAGGTTGTTTCAGTAGTTTAGTTTATTGAATTTCCATTGCATGTTTATGCTTGTTGGCACCTTTTTAGCATTATTGACAAACAAACTCAAAGACAAGTAGGAAGAAATAAAACTAAAACAAAAATCAGACCTATAAAACTCAGTGAAAACAAATCAGCAGAGTGGTGGAACAGTACAATAGATGATACTTAATATGAATCTTCCTATAAGAAGGTAGGTCGCAAAATTGTATGAGCTAAGATTGTTTTCTTTCATTGAATGATTAGCAATGCCAACCATTATCTTTCTACTTTTCCAGGGTGTTTATTTTCTGACAGTTCTGTTCAATTTGCCACTTCTTGCATTGGACCCATAGAGAGTATTGACTGACCCATAGAGAGTATTGACTGATTATACTCTTGTGACTAATGAATCTTCTAAAACTCACAAGTCTTAGTTGTCAGAATCAGCTGAATCTTTGAGTTGAGTCCGTAGACTCATCGTACCTCATTATTATGGGTCCAATTGCATTGGGTTTTCCTTGTCATAATTGTGGGGAACAATGATGACATTTAATATGAATCTCCCTGTAAGATGTCAGGTCCTAGAATTGTATGAGCTAAGATTTTTTTCTCTTCAATTTAATGATTAGTAATTCCAATCACCATCTTTCTACATTTATAGGGTGTTTATTTTTTACGAATTCTATTCAATTTGCTGCTTGTTGTAATGGACCCATAGAGAGTATTGTCTGATCAGACTTTTGGATTTAGCTTTTCAAACTATCAGCCTAAGTATAGCACTGCAATAATACAACTAGACATAAATTTTCTATTTAACGGCATGTGACAATGTAGAAAGTTCTTTATTGCATGTTAGTTCGAGTTACACAAAAGTAATTGAAGAATGCTTTCTTATCTTTTGAGTGAACCTTCTAGCACTGTATCCTAAATTGTTAATCTCTACTATATAGATTGTAAAAGGTGATCTCTCAAATAGCAAAGCAAATTTAGAATATATACATTCTTACCTTTTGAGGAATATCTCTTCCACTATCTCGTAAATTGTCAATCTCTAGTGTAGAGATTGTGAAAGATGATCTCTCAAAAGGCAAAGCAAATTCAAAATAAATGATTGAAAGAAGGGTGCTGGATACATCAGCAATTTTAGACTCTCACTATTTTATTATAAGCTGGGAGTTTTTCTTTTAATTTTAACCCTTGAAAGGTCTCATAGTACTTGATAATTGATAAACAATCTTTTAAAATATTAATCTGAAGCTTTAGGAATTTGTTTTGTTTCTTAGATAGAATAAACATGTGTATTCACCACATTTTAGAGTTGTTTTTAATATTTGCATACTTGTTACACAGTATTCACTTTAATGATTGGCAGAAACCTATGCAATATCTTTCTTTATTTTATTTCATTATATATAAATGAATACTTATTAGTGCTTATCTATTTTTTCAGATTGCTGGCAATTTCTCTCCGTGAAAGGCGAAACCGTATGTATCTGAATTTTCTGATTTATATTAGTTCATATATCAGAATTTTGTTTGTAGGTTCTTTGTTTATATCTATATTGAGAGGATTTGTTCTCCTCCTTTTCTATGGCATTTTATTATAAATCCTGTTATACCCTTTCTTTTAAAAATGAAGTTCATCATTAGATACAAAAAGTTATATAGAGTAATGGCAAAATCTGTTCTTTGTTGTACCAATCATTAGATGTTACCTGCTGACTTATCTTTTTCACAAATTTAATTTATGGAACACGGTCCTATAAGCCAGTATGGAATTGAAACGTTTATAAATGATCATGTGGGAACTGCCATAGTAATTTACAGGGAATCTATTTGCATCCTCCCAATGGTTTTGTGAAGCTTTAGGCTCTTTATCAAGGAGTTAAATTGGTACAACACTCCTAGATCACACATCTATTTGTTGAAATGTGAGGATGGCACACATTGTTCTTCATTTTTAACAGAAACACTACATTTCCCAAGCTTCTCTTCACCAAGTTTATTTTGGATATACACAACTTGAAAACTCAATAATCTCATGAATTGTTTGGTTAACTGCCTACTTTTATTCAGGTCAGTTCTATCTGTGTAAAATAACAAGGAAGCCAAGCTACACATTCCCTACCCAATGTCAGACAAAGTCCTCATGTAATGGTCTATCCTTGATCCAAACACATTTGCTCACGACCTGCACAATTTTACTATCAATGATATTAGGTTATTAACCTACAATACAAGTCATTCTTTAGAATTTTGTCATAACTTTGTTCATTTTTTCACCTTAATCTTTTCTTATTATAACCCACCCCAATCCTCTAGAATGACATCTCCTAGTACTCTTCACTTTTTAAATTTGCCACACATTCTTTAATATCCAATATGATTCTATAGAAGTTGTACCCATCCAAAATTCAATGCTGGTGCTACTTGATACCCAATTTTGTCATCAATTTATCAATCATTATGTGTTAAGTCTAGGTTAGTATTAGTTGTTTCTGGTTAAGTGGCACGGTGTTGTGTTGTTTCTAGTTAGGTCAGTATAGATCAAAACTTGACTTTTCACGACTTAAATAATCACATAGCAATATTACTTCAAACCTTAATTATCCATAGCAATACTGTTCATTTAAGATATAGCAATTAAGAACATGCACAAGAGACACACAATGTTATGTGGAAACCCTTACGAGAGAAAAACATGACAAAATCTTGCTTGTATTAATCTTATTACAAACTTCGTAGGCACCAACCCACTCGACACTCCAATCCCCACCACTGAGTACCAACCCAACAAGAGACACCAATCTCTCCCAAGAAGAGGCTCCAACTGTGGATGTCCCCATCCTAGTCGGCCGCAGCTGGTGACGAGGTTAGCCTATTATTCGATCCTCGTAGGCTGACAGGAGTGTGCAGAGGATCATCTGGGGCAGTTACTCAGTGTTTGGTAGCTCCAGTTTTGTAGTTGTGTCAGGTTGGGCCTTCGCAGAATCTTCCAGAGTGCATTTTCAGGAACTTTCTATTTTTAGAAAGTTAGGTCAGGCTGGAAGCTGCTATTTTGGGCAGGGCACCTGGTTCAACCATTCAGCTCAGAGTCAACCCAGTTCAGCAGTTTGATGATCAGACGGAGAAATAAGGAGTAATTAATGATTTATTAAATATTTAATATTTTGACTTTATATTAAAGTCACTTTATTGAAATATTTAAATATTTAATTAATTGGCCTGTTATAAAGTATTTATTATACTTTATAATAAAGTATTAAATTTTGACTTAATGAGTATTTAATATTCATTAAAATAAGGACGCCAATTATTAAATATTTCTCCTAAGTTTAAAAGTGCGAATTAAGTCATTTATTTAAATGATTAATAAAAAGGAGATTGGGTCGAATTTCTTCAAGGAGTATATATTTTCACTCAAGGCAAAATCGAACTATTCTGATATTATTATTCGACTTTTGTCATTTGCTCTGAGCATTGGAGTTTGCAAACCCTAGGGTTTCTGGTAGACGAACGTTTCTGGAGAACGAAAACTCTTCAGAGATTTGGCAGACTGAGGCTGTGCAATACCAGCTGAAGCTTGTACTTGGTGATTTCACACAGGGATCACAGACTGGGCTTATTCATCTTTTCAGACAGAGATTTACAGAGTTATTTATCTGGCAGTAGAGACGTCTTCATCAAAGATCATTCTTCAGAGTTTGGCACAAATCCCAAGGAGCCGTACTTTCACATTTATTGCTGTACCTGGCCGTACCAACAAGGCCGTACTTTTATTTCTCTGGAGCAACGCCTTTATTCCTCAGAGTCTAGCGATTGGATCTTGAGCGCCTTGGTCTACTGGAGGTTTTTGCATGGATTTTCGAGCCTGAAGATTCTTCATTTATTTTGGCCGTACCATCTTCATTTATTGCAGCCGCCATTAGGTTCTTTAGGAAATAATTTATTTCTTATTCATTTATCAATTTTCATCATTGTAAAAGCTCTATAAAAAAATAATAAAATAGTGCGCCCATGTTCTCTGGCATATTTGAGCTTATTCCGTGAAGTTTTAGAATTTATTTGAATTTATTAGCATTTTAGAAGAAAATCGCAGCTTTAGCAATTTGCCTGAAAACCTCATAAAACACAAAAAAAAAAAAAAATCACAAACTTGCAAAAACAACAAAAATCAGTTAGGGTTTCGAATTGAGAACCATCGTGGTTCCTCGACACCAACCTCTTTATCTTCTCAAATAAGAGTCTTCAACCTCCACTAAATAATATAGTAATTTTATTTGCAACTTCTTGAGTCTGCCCACTGAACTGCTTATAAATCTGTCATACATCCACTCCTAAATCTGCAATATAGTCTTGAATAATTCTACTCATAAACACGCCAAGATCTTGCTTTTATTTTTCTTTTCTTCTCACAAAATTGCTGCTATAAATATGCTCACATAGGTCTCATAGATTTGCTTAAATAGCTTTTTGTTTCTGCTCTTCATGTAAATAATATTCTTTGAAATGGATTGTTTTTGAATGCTCTCACAACCTTTTATTTATACGCCATCAAGTGGCTTTCACAACCTAGGTTGGTCTCATAAATATCTGATTTTAATTTAACGAAAACTTAATAATCATTTATTTCCTTGTAATGTCCCCTTCCGAGGCAGTCAACAGGAGTTGTGGTTAGTCTATCACCTTGATTCCCGTAGACTAACGTGGTGATTAGGGGACTCTTCCGACAAAGTTTGTGGCTTGTCAGTCAACCGTTTGGGTCTAATTGGTGTTATTTTCAACTTAGTGAATTGCAGGGGTTTCGCAGTGATGCCTTCTAGAGCATTCTTTGAACTATAGTTGGAAACTCGCAGAATTGGGCGAAGTTTTTATAAAAAACGAGTTTTAAAAAGTTTAACTCGCCAAAATCGAAAAACTTGTTTTTTTCGAGTTTTTAACAAAAACTCGAGTTTTTATGGCGAGTACTCGCCAAAAACTCGCGAGTCCGAGCCAAAAACTCGCCCGCGCAGGAATAAAGCACAAAACGTCTTTTATGTTCTTCATTTCATTTCAAAATCAATTGATACTTTGTGTGAGGAGCTGAAACCCCCCCCCAAGCAAGGAGATATCATTTCCAACGATTTTCCATCGAGGAGAGCTGATTCAAATGCCATTTTGTGTGGATTTTGAAGAGAAATTCGATTCAAAGGTAGGGTTTTTATTTTTGTTTTTTGTTTTTGATTAATCATTTTCTTTCATTGTTCTTGCAAAATACTCATTCCAAATTGAAAAAAAGACATGATAGAGCACAAAGAAACAATTTTTTTGCATTTAGAATCCAAAAAACAAAATTCATCACAATCTTTTGTTGATTTTTGCTGATTTTTTTCACTATTTTTTGAAAATTTCAGACCTAGGTTCATTTTTTGTGTAGAATGATAAGATTAGTTAATAATGTTAATTGATAATTCATTTAAGCACATTTGTATCAATTTAAATGAAATTTAGCTCTAGATTTTTTAAGTTTTAATGATTTTAGGTTGTTTTTAAAATTTTTTTATATTAAAAAACTAATATGTTGTGCTTATTTTTTGAATGTGTAGATTGATCATTGATCAGTGAATACACATTACACACTATAATGGCTTCTGGCTCTGGTTCAGGCTCAGCATCAGGTTCCGCCCCCACCCCATCAACTTCCACCCCTCACACAGCATCATCATGGGTTCCAGGCACTCGTCCTGCAGGGGCTAGAGACCCTACATGGAAATATGGTGTCAGAGGGCCAGTGCCTGGAACAGTTGTTTGTGGTGAATGCAAAAAAACATATCATGGAGGCATAAATCGCCTCAAATACCATCTAGCAGGCATTCCTCAGCATGATGCCAAGGTTTGTGAGAAGCCCAAAGAAGAGATTAGAAGAGAGATGCTTGCCCTACTTTCACTTGCTGAGGAAAAAAAAATGCAAAAGGAGAGGGCTAAAAAAGCCATAGCAGCAGCCATAGCCAGTGGACATGTGCATGCCCATGGGACTCAGGAGCACGAGGCTGAGCACATGGAGATAGAGTCAGATGAGGATGCAGAGCCAGATATTGTTGGCATTGTGGGTTCTCTTCGTGGTCCACGGATTCGCACTCATGGCACAACCACCACAGCCACAGCCACAGCATCCTCTAGGCCCCCCTTGTCCTCTAGTTCGACTAGAGTGCCAATGCCACCACCACCTTCATCTTCACGCAACCCACAGAGTTTTTTTGTGCCAAGAAACACACCAGGAGCACAGGTATCATTGGAGGCTACAGGGTGGAACAAGGAGGTGCATGAACATGCTACCATGGCATGTGCTGATTTTTGGTATTTCAATAACATACCATTCAATGTAGCGAATAGTCCCTATTGGCACAATATGGTCACTTCATTGACAGTTGCGGGAAAAGGCTTCAAGCCACCTTCTCGCAAAGATTTGAGTGGGAAGTAAGTGACAAATCAACTTAAATTTTATGTTCTTTCATTTAAAATTAAAATTAATTTATTATTTATGTTGAATTCAAGCTATTTTTTGTTTATAACTTACAATTTTGTACTTATTTAATTATTTTACTTTGTACTTGTAGGTTGCTCACAAATGCAACCGAAAGGGCAATGCATGTGGTGGAAGAGCAAAAAAATAAATGGAAACAATTTGGCTGCTCAATTCTTTCTGATGGGTGGACGGATGGGAGAAACCGCACCATCCTTAATTTTTTGTTTGCTTCCAAAGGTGAAGTTGTGTTTTGGAAGTCGGTGGATGCTTCCAACAGGATAAAAACTGCAGATACATTGTGTACGCTGTTGGAAGAAGTTGTGATGGAGGTGGGCATTGCTAATGTGGTGCAAGTCATCACAGATAATGCAGCAGTGTATGTGGCAGCTGGAAGGATGCTTGAGAGTAGACATCCATCACTCTTTTGGTCACCTTGTGCGGCTCATTGCCTTGACCTTCTTTTGGAGGACATAGGCAAACTTGTTTGGGTGGCACCAATTGTAGATGTGTA
>VDFB02227022.1:0-23747 GCA_007258455.2 Sequoia sempervirens | reverse complement strand
AAGGATGATTGAAGCTTGTAAGAGAAATACCAAGAACATCAAACCTACCTTGTCACCCTTGTCATACAAATGCACCTAAAGATCCCCAAAAGAGAAAGAACCAAGAGCAAGAGCAACGCAAACCAAAACAAACAAACCAAAGCAAAGCTAATCTAACCAAAGCAAAACAAGCCAACTAGAAAGGAAACCTACGCTAACCAAACAAAACAACGGAAAGCAACCCAAACCAACTATATACAAAGTAGGGAGTTGAAAACAGCTCAGGACTGGAAATAATGTTTCAAATATTTCCCATTGATAGGCAGTGGGATATCCTCTCCTGTGAGAGTCCTCAGACGAAAGGCATTATCTCCAAGTATTTCAGCAATCTGATATGGGCCAAGCCACAATTTATCGAACTTTCGATGGTTCCCTTTCTGATCATGAGGCTTATCCCAGTATAGGACAAGATCTGAAATCCTGAAGGCTTTGACTGTGGCTCTTCTATCAAACCATCTCTTGAATACCCCCTGATGTTTGGAAAAATTCTCCAGAGCATTATCTCGTTTCTCCTCAAGGTGCAGTAATTCTGTTAACCTAGCCTCCCATTTGTCCCCTTCATCATAAAACTGATTTATAAACTTTAGAGTTGGGATCTTAAGTTGGATAGGGAAAACTGGTTCCAAACCATACACTAAGTGATAAGGAGATGTTCCAATGGAGGACTTGAGTCTAGTATGATCTGCCCAAAGGGCAAACCGAAGCTGGGTGTGCCGGTCTTTTGGGTTCCTCTGTAACAACTTACGAATGACAGTCAACAGGTTCTTATTAGAGGATTCTGCTAAGCCATTTCCCTGGGGGTAATAATTAGAAGCAAACTTCATAATAATTCCATGATCAAAAGCCCAATTTGAGAATTTCAAAGATGCAAAGGCAGGACCATTATCACAAACAACAGCAATAGGACATCCAAACTGATTAAGAATGGCTGACTCTAAGAAATCAATCACTACATCCGATCTACATTGTCTACAAGAAAAAGCTTCAGTCCACCTTGTAAAGTAATCAGTAATAGTGAGAATGTACCTATGTCCTATAGAGGATGGTGGATTGATGGGGCCTATAAAATCCATACCCCATTGAGTGAAAGGTTTTACCTTAGTGATAGACTGGAGAGGAAGTGTTGCACACCTTTCTCTTGTTGCTGCAGTCTGGCAAGTGTGACAGGTTCGTACATGTTGATGAACATCCTTGAACAATGTAGGCCAGTAATACCCTGCCCTCAAAATCTGTTTTGCAGTAGCAATTGCAAAACCATGACTAGTACCATATTTCTCGTGAAATTCATTCATTACTCTTTCAGCTTCCTGTCTTCCAAGGCACCTCAAATAAATACCTTCATGATTTTTCTTGTATAGGACAGCTCCTTTCAACATGAATCCATCACTCTTTAACCTTAGAGCTCACCTCTGAACTGCATTAAGATGACCTAGAGCTCGTTGATTCAGTAGATAATAGACTAAATCATCATACCAACCATCTGGGGAAACGTCTTCAACATTATAGTTCTGAACAGACAATTCAGGGCCTATCTCTGCCATAGTCTAGGTGAGTCCCTGCCCCTTTACCAGTTTCATGGGCTGGATCTCAATGTCATACTCTTGGAGTATGGTCACCCATTTAGCTCTACGCTCACCTAGTTCATTTTGCATCAACAATAACTTGACTGCAGAATCAGGGACAATTGCATACACCTTATTTCTGAGGATATAATGCCTGAATTTCTTTACTGCTCTAACTAAGGCATATGCCTGCTTTTCAGCACTTGGATATTTCAACTCAGCATCCTTTAATGGTGCACTCATAAAAGCAATGGGATGCTCGTTCCCCTCATCAGATTTTTGTGTCAGCATTTCAGCACACGAATGGTCTGAAGCAAATGAATAGATATAAAAGGGCTTGTTGTAGTTAGGACTTACCAACACTAGAGCATCAACAATGGCTCTCTTGATCTCTGCAAATTCCTCCTTTGCTTCTGTGGTCCATTCGATCTTGGCATCTTGTTTCAACATAGCATTTAATGGCTTCACAATTTCAGCAAATCCAGTGATGAATTTTTTGACAAAGTTAATCTTACCAAAGAAGGACCTCATCTCCTTTTCGTTGGCAGGCGGCTGAATCTTCAATATGGCCTCCACTCTTTTTGGATCTATAGCAATTCCTTTTTCTGATATGACATGTCCTAGCAGCTTTCCTTCTGTCACTCCAAAAATACACTTCTTAGGATTCAAGGATATGCCAAATTCTCTGCACTTCTGAAACACTTTGCGTAAATCTGAGATGTGATCCCCTCTGTTCTTTGAAAAAATAGTTAGGTCATCCATATAAATAATGATGCATTTTCCTATAATATCCTTAAAGGCGATGTCCATAGCCCTTTGGAATGTAGCTCCAGCATTAATGAGTCTGAATGACATCCTCCTATAGGAAAAAGTGCCCCACTTAGTTGTGAAAGTTTTCTTGTGTCTATCCTCATACTGGACCATCACTTGATTGTATCCTGAATAACCATCCAGAAAGGACATCATCTGAGAACCATTGACCACTTGAAGCACCTCGTCCAAAGAGGGAACTGGATAGTTATCTTTTTCTGATGACTTGTTTAGATTCCTAAAATCAATGCAGAGCCTAATTTCTCCATTCTTTTTTCTTACTAGAACCAAGTTTGCTACCTAGGTTGAATGCCTGGCAGGAAATATGATTCTAGCAGACAGCAATTTCTGGACTTCTTTCTGTATTAGTGGTTCCAGTAATGCATTGATAGGTCTCTGTCTTTGCCTGAAAGACTTGGCATCTAGCTTCAGGGGTATAGTATGAGTTATGATGGATGTATCATAAGTCTTCAAGTCTTCATAATTCTAGGCTACTATATCTGGAAAGTCGTGTAGGGCTCTGATTATACCCTGTCTTTCTTCTGGAGTGCATACCTTGCCAATGAAAATATTCTTAATATTGTCCTTAGTTCTCACATTGTGAGGGTCACACTGTCCACTGATGGACTCCTTCTTTGACTCTTGTTCCTAACCCTTAATCTTATCCATATCGAAAATTTGTTCCAACTCCACCATTCCCCTGGGAATAGTATTAGACTTCAGATTCAGTACACCTTCTAGATCCAATTCTGCTTCTTGCGGTTCTGTTTCATCAATGATCTGTGAAGCAAAAAAATTTGTATTTGTGATGAAGTCAAGAATATGTTTATCATCCTCAAACACCTGAAAGTTAGTCACATTTTCTGGGACTGATGGTACAGGAGTTAATTCAATAGTAAACTTTTTCAATCCTGATAGAGATAGAGGCTGCAAAGCGCTAGCTGCTTGAGCCAGAGAATCAGCAGTTTGATTCCTCCTCTGTGGGATTAGTTGGATATTAAAAGTGTCAAATCCCTCAATGAGATCCCACACTCTATGTCTATAGTTAGTCATTCTCCTATCATGGCATGAATACTACTTTCTCACTTGTTTGACTACTAACTCTGAATCTCCAAAAACTTGCAGAATCTTAACCTTTTTCTTAAGGGCCATGAGAAGTCCATGAATTAATGCTTCATACTCTGCTACATTATTTGTGCAATTAAATTGGAGTCTATGGGCTACAAAGAATTTTTTACCTTTTGGACTGATCAGCTCAAACCCTGCTCTAGCTCCATGCTTGGATTTGGATCCATCAAATTTGAGAGTCCAGCATTCTACAAGAGTATTTTTCTTTGTCATATCTTTTAGCTTCCCAGTATTGGAAGACTCTTCAATTGGTACAGGAGGTTTTTATTGATATTTTTCTTGCGGATTATCCATCTTTTCCTTCACAACCTGAGTTAGACTTAGACATTTCTGCACTTGTTCTACTACTGTCTGGCACAAACAACATTCCAACTCTGAATGGGAAGCGTTATGGACTCTACACCAATTTGGTAAGAGTAATTCCTTAAATCTTGTCCTTCTTCCCAGGTGAGCTTGATTCTCCATACATTGTTTGATGAACTCCTGAAAACTACTTAATAGGCTGATCTGGCTGTCTTCAGGTTCTTCTTCTTCGTGAACTGATTCTGTCAAAATTTCAACATGGCTAGGCCTTGTCTCCACATTGGTAGGCATTGTATGTAGCATCAACACCTCCTCTGCGTCTGACTCCTCATACTGGGTTGATAGCATGTAATTTCCTATTCCGACTTCTGATATCAGAACTTCTACTGAAGTCTTTTGGTATTCCGTAATCATGTACTTCATTCTTCGTTCCCTTTCAATTCTAATCTGGTTAGGCACTCCCTTCCATGGAAGCCACATGTGAGAGTGATCAGTGGACACATACCCATTTAGAACCTTGGTAAAATCCCTTCCTAGAATCAAACCATATGCATTAGGAATATCCGCTACCTGAATGTTAATAACCTGTTGGATCCTTGGATCTAAAGCTATCTGCATGTGAATCATGTTAAGTTCTCCCACCACATTTACTTCAGTTCTATCCAACTAGGTCACCTTCTTCTAAGAGTCAGCAGGTGTAATTTTTAAAGCTCTACAAACTCCAAACAACATCACATTGGTGGAAGCACCTGAATCTAATAAGCAATTATGCAGATTCTTACCAAAGATTTGGATAGAGATTAGAAATGGTGGGGTTTCTGTCTTCCCTTGGAACAATGTGGGCTAAGTTTCTACCTGAGCCACTTGAGTTCTATCCTTTTCTTTTCCTTTATCCCCAGGGGGAAAGTTAGTCCTATTTTGGGTCTAATTTTGTGTGTTTACAGACTGAAAATTGGAAGTCTGGCTGACATGCTCTCTAGAAGGCCTGTCTAATGACTTTGAATTTGCATCATAGGTACCTAGGACAACCTTCCTAATTGCAGGGAACCTTAATAACTCAAATGCAGAAAGGTTTACCTTTAATTTCTTGAACTCCTCTGCAACATATGAGGCCATTTGCTCCTCACTCATATTAGTAGAGACTTCCTTAGATGGTTCCTCCACCTTATCCTTGCCAGCTTGGATAGCCTTCTCTTTCTGTGAGTCAGTTTGAGCCTGTCTCTTCTTTGAGAGATACTATTTGGAGACATGTGGATAAGATGGGTTGTTACTAGCATTAGGATCTGAAGGAGTACTGAAGTTGTTAGGAGGAATGGAAGTGGTGAAAGGTCCTCCAGGCTGTGGATGTCTATGAGGAATATCTCTCAATCCTTATCTCTGAAACATCCGTACTTCTTCAACATAAGCTTCCTCTTGATCGAGGGGGCCATTGTCATTCATTGTGTCTTCATTAAACAATTGAACTACTTCATCTCCATTACAAATCTGATTTGTTTCAACTTCCTGGGAATCAGGTTCTTCTGGTACATTTTCCTTGATGGCTAGAAAAGGAGCATGATTTAATACCAGCACAAGAGAATCATAGGAGTTGGAAGGAACAATCTCCTATCCATTCACATTGTTCTCTACCTCATACTGAAAAATAGAGGCAGCAGTTTGGAACTATGGACATTAAAATTTTGAATGCTAACTTGTCTTATGGAGCTTGCACCATCCTGATAGGGCTGCGTCAGCCAGATATACACCGTTAGGAGGTTTGTCTTGACTGACTGGCTGGTTTGTAGATTGATTGACAATCTGATTAGCAGGCTGGTCTAATGGGGTGGGAACTCCTCCATTATTAGACCCTGTATTCCAAGTTCTATTCTATCCTTGTAATGGTTTTTTATCAAATCCTTATCCACTTCCTTGGCCTCTATCAAAATTATACCTTCTATCATTATTGAAACCTCTATCGTTGTTGTAACCCCTATCTTGGTTATATCCCTTGTCATTATAGAATTCTCTGTCATTACGCTGTCCCTTGTCAAAATTCTGCCTTTGTGAAAACTCTCTGCTCTGATTAGATTGCATACCCTTCTGGGCAGCTTATAGTTGGCTGTTCTGATTTCTTAAGTAAGTCACCTCTAGATTTAACTTCTTTATTTGTTTAGCCATTTCATCAATCCTCTCCCTATTTGGATCTTGAAAAGGAAGCTGATTCGAGTTACTCTGAGGAGGGACAGACATTGTGGCAGATCCCAAAGACTAATGCAACACCTCATAATTCTGTAGATAAGCAGGGAAGCTATTCGGTTGGGACTAGTACATAGGCTGATTAACCTGCTGTTGAGGGAAGTTTTCCATAGGAGAGATCTAGCTCATGGGGTGACCAGGGTGTGGTACCATAGGTAATTGAGGAACTGGATTCATGATTGGGGTATGATTGGTGAGAGCTTGATTTACTGCCTGAATCTATTTGGGATGTGCAACTGGTCCCAGAGAAGGTAATAGCCTAGTCAGGTGTTGTCTTAGATCTATACTGAGCTTAACAGCCTCTATGTAAGCATCAGTTAGGGTACCTGGAGGGTTGGGTCTCTATTTCAAAAAGGTTGCTGTTAGGCTGTCCAGAGCTTCATAATAGACACCCAGGGGTGTATCATCATCTAAAACATATGGGTCTTGAAGTCTGGTAAATGCACGATGGAACCTATTATTGAAATTGGATATGGGTTCATTAACCTCTCTCTTAACTTTGATAAATTGCAAGTATAACTCATTGGCACTAATGAGTATTCTAAATTTCTGTAGAAAGGCCTTTTCAAGGTCATTCCAATTAAGAATCGAACCAGCAGGGAGATGGTTGTACCAGTAAAAGGCCTCTTCTCCTAGTGAATAAGGAAACAACCTACAGGTGACGTCCTCATGAACAATCCCTCTGTCCTTGAAGCAGGTTTGGAAAATCCTTATGTGTTCATCTGCAGTCCTATTTGGGTCATTAACATGGAATTTTGAACAGAAGTGCTCAGGGTTTTTGGGCATTACATTGTAAGCATTGAAAGACAAAGGGGATGGATTGTTGGCAAGGAAAGCCATTGGTAAGAGTGGGGGTGGCGGTGGTGGTTGATTATTCACAGGCTAAGGTTGTTGAACAAGAATGACCTCAGGAATGGGTATAGCCTCAACTTCAGGATGTGAAGATGTGGATGATGCTGGTGAAGGGATAGGTGATGATGGTTCTCCCCCTTCTTGAGTCCTTTTTAACCTAGTGGGGAACTGTAGCTCTTCCAAATCTTCCTCTTCTGTGGTAGATCTTGTATTTCTCCTATATCTCTCTGGAGAGATGGCATTCAAAAAGCGATCCAGTCTGCTCATTCAGGCCCTCCTTCTAGCGCCAATCTGTTGATGGTGTTTTCTGCACAACAACAACTCAGACATAATGCAATATTCTATCTCTCTTGAAAGTTTATTTTCAGTAATAAATCACTGAAAATCACCTCAAGGTCTCTCGGGTGTTAGGTCATAACAATGCATAAACAACTCAGATAAAATGTGAAATGCTGGTAATCACAATCGGACCTTACTACAAGCAAACTGTATCTTCCTATTTATAAGATCTTGCAATATAATGATCTTTAATCCTAAATCTAAAAAAATGATAAATAAACAACAAAAGATAAGGGTGCGAAGATATGATAAAATCTAAACTATCCCTGAAATGAACAATGCTAATGACATATATCTTGAATGGACCAATCTCAAAGAACCAATTCCTGATCAACTCACAATGCAATATCACAAGAACGGTGCAATCTTCTAAGGAATATAGATTTCCAAATCATAGACATGCATCTACAATCAAACTTAAGCACATGAAACTGTATGGTTCAGGTTCACTTCACCAGTCTACTACAATCAGATAGTTACTGGGAGTATAGACCAGAGATCGCTACAAACATTCCAAATATGAAATCAATAAACCATTCATCAAACTAAAACTATTTAATTCTGAACATCAAACCCTAGATTTCCAAGCAATTTGAAAGATAGAACAATAGAACCATGCAAGATGAAATAACACAAGAGATTGCACCAGGAAAACCACAATGTCTTCAATTGTATTAATCACCAAAATACTGTAGCAATTCCACTGTTCTGATACAATATTTGCTTCAAGGAAAAAATTGTAAAAAATACTCTAACTATTGCTCTTGCTTATCTCTATTACTATTTAGCTAACCAATGTCTAACCCTTTTACAATGAGGCAAGAATGCCTTTATAGCAAGTCCCAAGATATGTCGGCCCAGCCAAACATTTTACAAGATAATAAAATTGCCAAAACAGGTCGGCCAAGGAAAAAAAGTCAAACTAAGGCACACATTAAATGCCATCATCCAGGTCGGCCTTGACACAATATTCAATGCAGTCCCATCCAATGCATGCCCCATGATAATAGGGAAGCACAAATCTAAAAATAAGCATTAACTGCTACTTCCCTTATCCTTTCTTTCCAGACAAACCCTGTACACTCAAGAATGATCCATCCAATTCGACGACAGGTGGCAAAGGAAAAACCTTTAGTTGGCATTTAATAGAGTTAATCTCCTCCTTGGACTGGTCAACAATTTTACCCCAATCTTCCTTATGGGCCAGATATTTGTCCATCACCGCCAAGTAGGTGGCCGCATCATCAAGCTGGTGGGCAGTTACAACTCCTTCTACATCTGGGGCATAAACTTCATGCCACCATTCCTTTAGCTACTCAAGACTCAGGTATTTCGGGGCTATCTTCCTCCTGCTGGTCATCACCTCAAAGAATGCAATGCATCCATCGTAAACTGCAGTGAGATCCCCATCAATCTACTTCTTTCTTTTCAAAATCTTCTTCATGGCCTTCTGCCTAATTTGCAATGCTTCGAACCATTCCCATGGTTCATCCAACCTGGAAGAAGGAAGAATTCCATCCTTAGCCAATTGTTCTCTTCCATGTCCCATGATAACCCTTGATTTCTATAGCAGAAGATCCATGTCCTCCTTATCCTGAGACATTACATGCTGTAATAATTCCCTAGCCCTGACTACATCCTTTCCGACTGAAAGAATGTCCCTGATGGTATCATCTCCTTTAGTTTGCACACTCATTAACCAATCTATGGCGGCTTGAGCTGAGGCTTTCAACTTCTCAATTCCGGAGATGGTTTCTTTAGGTAGAAAGCCAGGAGTGACAGAAGAAGAAGGATGGAGGGACTGCAAAGGCTTCATGACCTCCTCCAAACATTTCCTTAACCTTTCATTTTCCTTCTTCAGTTCATGCTTGGTTTGGGTCTCTTTCTTCAATCTGTCAACAATCATCACACTGGATCCTTCAAACTATTCTATATCTTGTTCCATGGATGCCAGCTCTAGGTTAATCGTCTGCACATGGTAGTCTTGACCGTTGACTTCCTCTCTTGTTTTTTCTGCAGCAGGGGTGGCAATATGGATAACCCTATTATTTGTTTCATCTCTTTCCACCCTTGAGATTATCCTAGCTATCTCCTTCTTTCCTTTACCGATCTTTGACAGCATTTCATCCCAGTCTAAGGGGGTATCCTTGACAACCACCTGCTTCTTTCTTGCAAGTTCTCTCTCTAGCCAATTCGGGGCTGCAGGCTTTTCCCGGATTTCCTCTGTTTTGGTATCCTCCAGTTGCTCTGTCACTTTTTCCTCTTCCTCTGTAGTTATTTTGTCTTCTTCCTTTTCAAGTAGCTGCTCACCCTGGCCAACTTCTTCAAGCTCCGCCTCTGGTTGCACTGGTGATGAGGTTTTAACAGGAGTATCTCCTTTCTACTCAGGGAATCCCTCACCCCTGCCATTCTCCGGAGAATCTTCATACTGCACCAGGGGAGAAGGAAGCTTTTCAACCTCCTCTGCTTCTAGCTCCGCTGCCTCACCAAAGAGAGTTCCCTCTTTGAAGGACTCTGCCTCTCCGCTGGTTTCATGTGCCTCTGGAATTTCTTCTTCACGTACACTTGGTAGACGAGAAACAGGCTTAGATGGTTCTGTGGTTGGTACTTTTGGCAGAGGATTCGCCTTTGGCACAGTGTCCTTTGGAGAGGGAGTCCTGGATCTCCTTGTGTAGACTTTTGCTTTCTCCCCACCTGAACTCTCCACATCAACAATTGGAGGCTAATCACTCGAAGCACCCTGACCCTTCTTCTTCGCAATTCGAGTTGTTCTTGCCTTCTTAGGCGGTGGAGGAGCATCTTCCTCTTCTACTTTTTCCATTTCCTCCTCATCAGAGGACTTGCTAATCGTCAAGGTCTTCCACCTTCTCTTTCCTTTTGGCTTCCTCTTCGCCGCGGGTTCTCCTTCCTTAGAACCTCTAACCTTTATCTTAAACGGTGAAGTCTTTACAGCTTTCCCTTTGGGGTCATCTTCCCCGGATTCCTCAGAAGTCGACATGGGATTGAGATTTCCCATCAATTCGAAAGTACAAGTTACCTTTGCACTCTCTAATTCCCAAATTTTATGTTTTATCCAAGATGAAGTGAATTTCATGACAGGAGCCATTAAGTCTTCAACCTCTGTAACTTCATTCTCATTCCAATCGATATCCCCGACTGACATGTCCTTTATAGCTTCATAGGCGTGGTGCTGAACCAGGTTTCCGTCATCATCCAGTTGATCCGGAATCAACTTGACATTATACTGCCTAACTGCCTCCACAGGGAGCCTGGAGTACTACTTCTTTCTGGCCTCAAGGTCATCTTTGATATTGACCCAATAATCTTCCAGGTCATCCTTATGGCGGTATTCCCTAGTGGACCTCTTCTGTGCTTCTCCAGTTATGTCAAATTTCATCCTTTTGGAATGGAAGGAGAAACCATATGCTGCCAATTCTTCTCCTGCAGTGTGGGCCGATTAGATAGAAAGGCACATTTCTGCCACACCGATCCTAAGAGGGAAGTCTCCACCAAAGCCTGTCTTGTGCTTTTCTCTCTTTACCACAGCATCAAATTCACAAATTTGCCTAACAATTTCTAACAAAACAATGTGGTCAGTGGGATACCGAGGCAACCTGTACGGAGCAACCGGGCATCCATCAATTTTGAGGTAGGTGAAGGTGGGGAATTGGATGAACCAAGCTCCATAGTTATTTATCAATCCGTTGGCCCCATCCGACAACCTCATGTGTTTAGCATTTTGTAGCGTCCGGGTGATATGCATTGTGAATGCATCATTAGCCCTTCTGTAATCTTTATGCCCAAGATGCAACTCCGGATAAACCTCATAAATGATATCCTGTCCAAGTGTCCCCCTCGGATTCAGACCCTTATATGGGTAAGAGATTGCCACCACATACATTACATATGAGGACATAGTGAACTTCTTTGTCTCTAGTACACTCCTCAATTGCTTGTCAATTTATGCACTGATAAGCCCTGCCCAATGATAATTGGTCCCTTGTTCGACCTTGGTGATCACGTGGACCATCCAGCTTTCCAGCACCCCGGCAGTCCTCAAACTAGCCACTCTACTCAAGAATGTAATTGCATTATAGATGTCTGACCTGAACTTAACCCTGTGCAACTGCTTGGGCAATTTTGAATAATGGGACTTGGGTTTCTCAAGCCATGAATTGAGTATCTGTTGAGCCTTAATGGGCTCATTCTAATAATATGTTTTCGCTGTATCTATATTCAAAGCACACACTGAAGGTAGATCAGGCATGCTGAAAGCTTGTGCAATGGAGGCAGGACTAAAGTTCACTAAAACTCTTCCCTCAGTACTAA
Organism: Sequoia sempervirens; assembly: GCA_007258455.2. Lineage (NCBI taxonomy): Eukaryota > Viridiplantae > Streptophyta > Pinopsida > Cupressales > Cupressaceae > Sequoia > Sequoia sempervirens. The sequence goes on along the minus strand of VDFB02227022.1, from coordinate 12,150 downwards.
CCACCCTTTGTGTATGAAAGTCGTACTGTCTGGCGCACTTGAGAATTAGCTCATAACACTGGACCACCGGAGGGAAACCTGCCACATGCACTAGTCCGGACTTCATCATTCCTTGCCTCAAGGCTGACAGATCTTTCTCGGTCATCCACTGCTTGAATTTCTCATATTTCCAGGCCCCAACATTGGTATCAGATATCTTCGGCCCACACAGAAGACACCTTGCTCTCGGGGAGCTGACTCTTCATATCCAGTCGTAACCGTTCTGCCTCAGAGATGGATGACACCCCTATGCCACCCTTAGATTTTCTGGCAGCCGCCTTGCCTGATTCGGCCTGCACTCACAAAAGACATTATTAGTACTCAACCATTAGGCATAATATGACCAAAGGTTAGCATAATATTATATAAAACCATTAAAATTCATCACAATTGCTAATCCTTTTAATATCTGGAAAAACAAAGTAGTCCGAGGAAATATCGCAATCCGAGAAAATCCAGTCGGGGCAGAATTTTGGAGAAATCCGACCCAGACAGACGCCTGCTTGCCAAAGAATCATTGGTCGAATGGATCGTTAGTACAGATGAAAGATCAAAAGATAATCATGGAATTCACTCATTGGCAACAAGATATCAACATTTAACAATCATTCCATTAGTCCTATCATCGAAACATTAAAAAAAAACAGAGCCAGACAGGAAATCCAGAAAAATCTGGATGGGACAGATTTTCGCGAACAATCCAAAATGTTTCGGAAATTACTACTCCCAAATTTCGCTTAATAGCTTCCAAACCTGAAAATCCAGTGCCGGGTTGAATTGCCGGTGACCTCAAAACCCTAAAAATTACCTAAATGCAACTCAAAAGCTGTCGATCACTTGATCTTCTTTAACACCAGCTCTAATGGTCTCGAAACTGACAATAATCAACAATACTCAGGATGCAAAGGATTTCAACTTCTCAAAAGCTCTCAAAAGATGAATCCCTATGTCAAAACAATGATGCCCTAATTTGAATAACCAGACCTCCGCCATTAATATCAGGGGAAACTTTAAGGTTTAAAATATCAATTAAGGATTTATCTAAAGCACCCAAATCTTCACAAGACGGGGGAAGTCAGCATGATATAGGGACAAGATCGCTCAATCATAACGAAATCCCCACTTTGGGCCAAACACCGAAGAAAATCCTAACTTCGCACAATATGGCACATCTCACACTTAAGAAAACAAATAATCTAACCCAGAACCCCGTCTAAAGGATACATATGCAATCTAATGGATAAATAGAGCTCACAAGGCACGGAGGATAGGGTTCTACAACAAAAAAAAAATGGGTCAAACCCCGACGCTATAAACGCGGAAGCAAGACCCATCAAAGGCGGGCCCAAATGATCACTCATTAATACAAAACCTAACTACGTAAACAAGAGGGGCTACCATAACTCCACTACTATGGATCAATTATTTAAACGAGCTCGAGAGAAACCATGAACATTCAAAACAATGAAACCACACCGGGTTTAAACAATCTGGAATACCATATTGAATGGCGATTTCAAGTGCTTCAAATGGAAATTCAACGTATAAAACAAGGAGCAACAAGTCGAATATTCTGTACCTCAAATCCACCTTATGGCCTCTGAAAGGTACCTGTTATTAATGTATCATACATTTAATTTCCGACAAATTCAAACTTGCTCCAAACGGAATTCCAAAAATCCTGGTGATGTGCTGGTGAAGTTTTATTTCGTTCTTGAAATGCGTAAACCAAGTAATGATGAAGATCGAGATTTCAAGTGAGTCCGGGAAAATATGTGCTAGGACTGAAAAATCCCTGCAGAAAACTAAATCAGAGAATCCAGCCCAGAACGGGACAAAGAACTGTAGGCCTGTGAAAATCCTGAGTCGGGAAAACTTGAGAGCGAAATCCCGGACTTGGCTTAAAACTCAATTTCAATCAATTCCAACCTCAAGGTAAGGTCAAAGCTAGCGAGACCAACATGTCAAGACCCTAAAAAGATAAGTCCAATAAAACCAAAGGTCAAAAGACACTAGAAAAGAGGGTTCCTAATTCAAGTGGGGTGCAAAAACTGCAGACAACACCCTCTCACTAACTCTCTAGCCTCCCTAGGGCTGCAAAGCCAGGGATGCAAGGGTGGGATAGGATGAGAGGATGGGAGTGGTGGAGCAGGAGTGTGGGAGAGGGGCCGGGAGAGGCATTCTCTCACTCTTCCTCTCTCCTCAAGACTCTCCACCAACTCCTCTGAAGCTTCCTAGCACTTTAATCCCACCCTATAAAATGTACCCACATGCAAAGTTTAAAAAAAAAATCAAATCTCTACAATAATGCGAAAGGCCATATTAACTAGTATGGATATGTCCTATTAGGATTAATAACTAATGCATTATAATCCAGAATGCTATAACTTAGCAAATGTTTGAGGGATTGAGGAACGTGTTATAACACAAATGTGTTATAACACGAATGCATTATTTATTGCACTAAAAATGGTTAAAAGTCACAATATACCCATGATGTTGGCCCACATTCTATATATTCTCTTGGTTCTGCACATGCTCCAACAAAAAATAGCTTTTTGGTGATTGAGTGAAGTGTGCATGCATGATTTTGGGATTCCACCACCTTTTGAATGTTCCTTCCATCACCTTTGCATGAAATAACAAAGTTTTCATGTTGAGAGGCTTATAATATCAATTAAAGTTTGAATTATAGTGATAATTGATATAAAATTGAAATTTGGAGGATAACAAGCTTTTGAAGAAGTCAAATTTTTGAGGAGTTTGAGGAAGGAAGAAGAAAATGCTACATAATTGGGTAGAACTCCTCAATTTGAAACTTTGCTTTTTAGGTATGTGAAATCTTTGTACATTTTATATCATTCTATTATGGCTTGCTTCATTTTTGTTGTTTTTCTCTTATTCCATGTTGATCAAATGATGGAGCCATATGCAATACAACAATCACTCATCAACTCAACTTACCCCTTCAAAGGAAAAAAACAATCAAACACATCCGTTCCTTAGACCTGCAATCAAACATCATCCCAACCATTTAAGATATCTTTGCTCAAATCAACACATCCATCATCCTATCTTCACTTAAACACCATTTGTAACAACAACAATCAACATTAGTTTAACATTGTCACTAGACATTTAAGATACCAATTTCATCATGTTTTGATTGTAATATTCCAATATATCAGTATAGACACACTCTAACTACTTTGCATTCAAGACACCATTGTTATATATCGGAAACATATGCCCAAATCATCAAATCTTTCACAATCTATGGTGTATGATGCTCCAAGATTTGTTTGCACTATCCAACTAGAACACTTCACTCTGCCTTCCACCAAGAACCTATCAACTTTTAGGCTCTATTTTGACTTAGTTCAACAACTAAGCTCTGCTACAACTCTGTTCCAAGAGTTTCAATCCTTGTGCTTAACCTTGGAGGACAAACACCTCTTGAATCTGCTATCTTCTTCCAACACCTAGAAGGATCTAAGTGCCAATTTCTCCATCAATCTTGAACTGCTTGCAGGGGTGTTAAAGACATTGTTTTCTTGCATTTCACATTCACTTGAATGCATCTTGAAGGGTCTTTAATCCTCAATCTGCCCGATCTCAAGATTTTGTCTTGAAGTGGCCTATTTCCTACTAGCCCTTACCAGTCAATTTTTGGCTTTTCTTGCCCAAACCTACCAAACAACCTAGCAACTAAACTTGATTCCCAGACACCCTTTTTGGACCTTTAAAGCTTTCATAGGGTTTCAAACCCCAATCCTGTCCATGACCTACAACGGCAGAACAAACGGAAATGAACTAAAATAAAATGCTCCAGTCCTGAAGCCTGACGTCTCTGAATGCAATCCATATGTTTGTTGAGATTTCACCTGGTGACTTTGACATGTCATATCGCATCATCTCCAACTTTTGTGGAATATGAATCATGAGTCATTCTTCCACCCTTCAGGAGAGCCAATCTTCTTTTGGTAAGATGCCATTATCGCCCTTCCACCTCTGTGCGGTTCTATTAAGTTTTCATGGAAGTTGTTCTGATTGCAAGACTGACACCATGCAATTCACCTTCAGGTCCACCTCATTGTAACCCATGTCGCCCGGCACCATTGAATGGTCATATTCCAGTTTATATTGGATGCGCGAGGTTTGGTTTCATCAGTCCTGAGAATGCCGGTGCTTCACAGTTCTGATTTGGCACAGGCCACCTACAGCAGAATGTAGCTGGCGCCCTTTGCTGAATTTCGGAGATTCTGAGGTTTCGTCTGGCCCAGCATTTGGAGCCTGTTGCATTCCAGCTCGGTCCCGACCACCGTGGAGGCAGCCGGCATTCTCGCTCAACCCGGGAATCATGCCACCAAGAAGATTCAGGTGGTTGCCAGATCTAGGAGGTAGCTGCCACTTTGGAGTATTTTCAGCCAAAAAGGACCTCGCCATCGTGCTCAGAAGGGCCAAGAACCTATAAATCGACTGCCAACTCGTTCAAATCGGAGCAAGTTGTCTCGACAAGCAAAAATGAAGTACGGCCGTATCGCCAACTCGGGCAAATAAGATTTAAAATATTTTTTTCAAAACAATTTATTTCCATTTTTTCTCACAAATATTTTTTCAAAAAATCATTCAAAAAAAATTTAAATAGTTCAGAAGTTTTTAATTTATTTGTAAAGTTTTTTAAATAAAAAAACAAAAAAATAAACGCTTTTGCGGCTAAGTTTATGGACTTTGTACCAGAACTCAGACCTTAGGTAATCAAGCAGAGCTACACGGGCCTCTGCCTTGGCCCGTGGCTCCCCCGTATTATACTTACCGGCAGGGTCGCATAATCCCATACTCTGGCTGGAAAACCTTAAAACCTGAGGGTCCTTTCTCTCCTATCCAAAAAGTAATCGGGTCAAAATTTCTTAATGATTTAAAATTCGTCAACGCCTTCAAAATCCGGCAGCATATTCCGTCTGTAAAGTATATTCCGTGAAAGGTATATTTCGTTTAATTTTCCATGACAAATAGTGTGATATCACGACGGGGTCAAATGACCATAAAATTTAACATAGAGACTTGCAGACATCGGCACTGCATCAGCAATTTTTTGAAAATTTGCAGACCCCTCTCCATTGAACTTTCTGATTTTGTAGTTCATTTTCAAAGGCTCATATCTTGGTCGTTTTGAGGCCTTTTTTGGTGCAATTTTTTTTTATTTGGGATAATTTTTCATGTACATCACGGTGGTGAAGTTATTTTCTAATTTTGGTGCATGGATTTTCCATAAAATTGGATTTTTCTTAGGTCTTGCTCAATTGTCACCATTTTTGCAACTTCCGGGGCTTCGTTCAGGCTCATACGAACTCCTTTTCAGGTGCCATTTTTTTTGAAAGTGCATGATTTTTTCTAAACTTCATAGTGGTGCTATTAGTTTGTAGTGATTGTGATAAAAAAATATACTTTCAACACTTGGTCATTTTTGGCCTATTTTGGCATTTGTAAAGATAAGATCTCAGTTTGGTCTTTTGTATTAGTCATTTGAGTCTGTTGTAGCCTATTTAAGGCTATTGTAAAACATTGAAAATTAGAAGCCCACTTTTCTTGGCTTGCAAGTGGCCATTGTACACGCACTAATTATAAAGTGCCAAATCATCTTTTTGGGGGGGGGGTTCTTTGATTGAGTGAATTTGGGGGGGTGTCTTGAGTGATTATTCCTCTCTCTCTATCTTGTTTTCCTTCATTTTTCTGCTATGGGTTCTCCTAAGTTTCCTTTGTTAACTCCACATAACTATGCTTCTTGGAAAATTGATGCTTGGAGTAAGTTAATGGAAAAAGGATTAACTCATTATATTGATGGAACTGTTGTTGCACCATCTAATCCTAAAGCTAATCCTGTTGCTCACTTAGATTGGCTCACTAAAATTACTATGGCTCTTGGAACACTAAGGAAATATGTATCAAAAGATCCAATCTTTCAAATTGATAAGTGTAAAACAATTAAAGAAGCTTGGGAAAAGTTTGGTCAATTGTATGGCCAAGTTGTTGAGATTAAAGGTTATTAGCTTGACAATGATCTCACAATGTTAGATCCCAAAAATTTTGATACAATCCAAGACTATGTCACTAAGGCAAATGAGCTAAGAGCACAACTTAAGGATTGTGGCATTGATAAGAAGGATGCACAGTTGGTCTACAATTTGTTGGGAAAAATTCTATCAAAATATGTAACATTTATTTCTAGCTTCCAAACCCATCGCTTGACAGTAGGTAGTTCTTTCACTATGCCTACATTCGATGCTTTTACATAAATGTTGATGTTAGAACAAGCAAAATTGGTAAGCATGGGGATTCTCAAGTCTTCAAAGTCTAAAGCTTTGGTGGCCAATCAAAGGAATCAAGGGACTCAAGGAAAGGGTTCCAATAAGAAGCAGAAGCAATCTAATCCAAAGAACCAACAAGATAAAGCACAATAATCCTCTCCAAAACAAGGGAATTCTTCATCACAAGGGAATTCTACATCTTCCCCCAAGAAGGGAAGTTCAAGCAAGAAGGAGAGACCAACTTGTTCATATTGCAAGAGGGTTGGTCATGATGAGCATCATTGCCACACTAAGCAAATTGATGAGTTGACAAACATCATCAAGAAGAATAACATCAATTTTCCATCTGCCTACAAGAAGAAGGATTCATCTCCTTCCACTTCCTCACAATCAAAAGGAAAAGGGCAAGCATTTGTGGCTACTTCAGGTTCTTCACAACAATGGATACTTGACTCGGGTGCCACTCATCATATGGCTTCTTCAAGGGAACAATTTTCTTCTTTGGAGCAATCTAAGGTACCTCACATCTTCATAGGAGATGATACTCAAGTGGAAGTTGAAGGGGAAGGTTCAGTTGCCATGGATAATGGAACATTTGAGAATCTTCTCTATGTTCCTAACTTGAGTGCCAATCTTCTCTCAATCTACCAAATCACTCACTTTGGAGATGGCGAGAAAGTTGAGTTTCTACTAGATTCAGTTGTGGTCAAAGAACTTAAGGATGATGCCTTGGTTGCAGTGGGACAAGCCAATCACAACACACGGCTTTACTCATTCTCCCACTTTGTACCTAAGTCTCCTTCTACAACTTTGCTCACTCATTCAAATTCAGAAAGCAAGCTATGGCATGAGCGGTTTGGACATATCAATTACCGCTATCTTCAGTAGCTTAGCTCCAAGGCTATGGTTACAGGACTACCTCAAATCAGCTTTTCAGAAGGTGTTTGTTCAGGTTGTTCCATGGGTAAGCATCCAGAAGAGAAGTTTGAGAAAGGGAAGTCTTGGAGAGCTTTAGAAGTTCTTCAGTTGGTTCACAGTGGTGTAGCAGGTCCATTTCCAGTGCCATCATTCAATAAGGTTCGCTATGTCCTCACCTTCACTGATGACTACTCTCGCTTCACATGGGTCTACTTTCTTGTTCACAAGAGTGAAGTGTTTGACAGATTTCTGGCCTTCAAGGCTCATGTTGAGAAGCAATCAGGGAAGCAAATCAAGATTCTTCGCACAGACAATGGAAGGGAATATGTGAACAATAGACTTGAGGAATTTTGTACTCTTGAGGGGATTGATCTTCAACATTCAGTTGCATACACTCCACAGCAAAATGGTGTAGCTGAAAGGAAGAATAGAACCCTTAAGGAGATGGCTAGCTGCATGATTCATGCTCGATCTCTTGGTCCTCAATTTTGGGAAGAAGCTATCAGTTGTGCCACTCACATCCAAAATCGGGTTCCCCATAAAGCTTTGAAGGGCATGACTCCTTTTGAGGCTTCGTGTGGTAGAAAACTAGTTGTGAGACACTTCAGAGTTTTTGGTTGTCTAGTTTGGGCACGAATACCTCCAGAGAAGCAGAAGGCATTGGAACCTCAGAGTAGGCCTTGCATCTTTGTTGGATATCCTGAAGGTGTTAAGGCATATAGACTTTTGGATCTAGAGACACATAAGTTATTCATTGAGAGGAGTGTTCACTTTGAGGAAGGCTCTCCTAGCTTGACATCTAAATCCTCCTCTTCCTTCCTACATAGTGGAAAGTGATGATAGTGACTCCGATGATGATTCTTCCTCAACTTTGAGTCACAAGATCACAACTTCGCAGGGTCCACTTGTAGTTGAGGCACCTCATCCTTCATCTCCTACTAGACCTCATTGGGCTTGATAGACTCTTGAGTCAGCAAGTTCTCTTGTTGGGGATCCTTCAGATACTCGAAGGACTCGATGAAAACATCAGAATTTTCCACATGCTTATATTGCCAGTGCTTCAGATCCACAATCCTTTAAGGAAGCTTCGGGCATTCCTGAATGGGATTCCACAATGGAGGAAGTTTATAGTTCCTTGATGAGGAACAACACATGGGATTTAGTTCCTCTTCCTAAGGGAAGAAAGATGGTTCGATGTAAGTGGATCTATCAGACTAAGTATGCAGTGGATGGAAGTGTGGATAAATACAAAGCCCAGCTTGTGGCAAAAGGTTTCTCACAGGTTCCAGGTGTTGACTATACTGAGACCTTTGCACCCATTGCTAAGATGAACTCCATTCACTTGACACTCGCTATTGCTGAAGCTCATGGTTGGGTTGTACATCAGATGGATGTGAAGAGTGCATTTCTTCATGGGAATCTTCATGAGGAGATTTACATGCAGCAGCCACAGGGATTCATGCATGATTCTTCATTGGTTTGCAGATTGAGGAAGTCTATCTATGGCCTCAAATAGACCCCTAGGGCTTGGTATGCCAAAATGGATTCCTTTCTTCTCTTAGAAAAATTCATGAGGTGTCATTCAGATCCAAATGTCTACATTTTGCAACAGGATGATTCTCACTTGCTACTTATGCTCTATGTTGATGATTTGATCATTACAGTGAGTACCTCATCCATCATTGGGAGTGTCAAATCTGCTTTGCAGGATAGATTTGCTATGACTAACTTGGGCCTTTTGCACTATTTTCTTGGGATTGAGATCACACAGTCAGCTTCTGGGATTTCTCTTTCTCAGCCCAAGTATGCTCTTGATCTTCTAGCTTGATTTCACATGGCTGATTGTAAGCCTGCACCGACTCCCATTCTTTCAGGAGTCAAACTTGAGGCTATGTGTTCTACTCCACTTATTGATGCCACTTTGTATCGTCAGCTTGTTGGGAGTCTCATCTACTTGACTCACACACGCCCTGATATCTCCTTTGCAGTTGGCATGGTTTCATGCTTTATATAGGAACCACATGAGCTTCATTGGAAAGCTTCTAAATGCATCTTGCATTACATCCAGGGTACACATCATAATGGGATTCATTATGTAGCAGGTACAGGACTTAGCTTGGTGGGATATATAGATTCTGATTGGGATGGTGATATTGATGATTGTAAGTCCACTTCTGGCTACAGTTTTTATCTTGGTTTTGGCCCCATTTGTTGGTAGAGTAAGAAGCAACATGCTATTGCTCTTTCTTCGACTGAGGCTGAGTATCGAGGGGTTGTTAATGCCGGTACTAAGGCTATTTGGCTTCAGAATATTCTCACTGAGTTTGGATTCACTCTTCCTCGTCCTACAGTCATTTATTGTGACAGTCAGAGTGCCATCCAGATCTCAAAGAATCTGGTTCACCATCAGAGGACCAAACACATAGAGATTCATATGCACTACATCTGGGAGCTTATACAGGAGCAGGTCATTGATTTGCAGTATTGTCCTACTGTGATACCTTGGAATTCTATCCTACTCTAAATGTGCAAAACAACTTAAAAATATGAATGAAAAAATACCAAGGACACCTCAAGATTAGCCAAAAGAGTGATACAACGAAAAGGAATGTAAATAAAATGAAATGCAAACAATTTTACCTCCCTTGCTGTTGGTATCTCTTTGATTGGCCCTTGCTTGGATTAGTTTGTGTGCTCCTTAGATGATTGCTTGAATGGCTAAATGCAAGATTAGAGGTGCAAATGATTAGAAAGATGGCTAGATGATGGTAGAGGATTGAGGATTCAAATTGGCAGCATGTAGTTGCAAATATGATTAAGTGTTGAGAAGGAAAATTGGCAGCATAAGGTTGCTCCAAATGAAAGTGTTCCAAAGTGCCCTTGAGGAGGGGGTATTTATAGGAGAATTTGAATTCTCTAGAGAATTCAACGGTCTAGATGCATCCAACAAGGCCAAGATGAAGGGCTATGGTGGGTTGAGAACCCACAAGCCCTCACATCTCGACATGTGGATGGTGAAGTGGCCAAGAGGATATGAGGTGGAGGTGAGGTGTCAAGAAGGTACATGAGGTGAAAAAAGGACATGCACCTTGGGGAGTGAGGAGATTTCCACAAAAAGGGATTTCTTGTCCCCAAGTGGGAGTAAAAGGGACTTTTGAAGAATTTTGGAATTTCTCAAAAATCTATATGGGAAAAGGAAAGGTGGTTGGGGAAATAAGTGTGAATTAAAAATTCACATTCTTAGAAAAGTCTAAAGGATAAAAGGTGGGCTCCAAAAAGGTGGGACTTGGTCACATGTGGAGATTGTGACAAGTCCAAGGTTGGTCACATGTGGAGATTGTGACAAGTCCAAGGTCTCTAGAAGTCTTGGAGTTGATGGGAAATGTGAATTCAAAAAATCTGCTAAGCAAAAGGAGGGGAATCTAGGGGCTAATTAGGGATTGGTGCCAACTTGCAAAAAGGAGGATGACACATCCTGAATCAAGCATTAGGCATGTGCACATCCCTAATGAAGAAATTAGAGATGGATTAGGATTAGATGAAAGTAGGATTATTGATGCAAGGTATTTAATTATTAATTAAATACCTTAGGGATTTGGCAGAATTAAAGATATTAATTAAATAATAGTAATATTATTTAATTAACTCGGATAAGAGGATGTTTAGATGAAAAGTGCTAAATTTGGATAAATTAAGTGTCCAAATTTAGATGTCTACAACTGCAGTAGAGCAGGTTTCAGATATCTTCACCAAACCCTTCACTGAGAGTATCTACCATCATTTGCGAGCTCTCTTGGGGGTGCGGGATATTTCTTCTTCTGAGGTCACTTGACTTCTTCATTCTCTCTTATGGGGGGGCTTTTTCCTCACTCGAGGTTTTTCCTTCTCATCCTTTTTTAGTTTTTGTTTCATCTCTCTTTTGGGGGGGAGTTTTTTCCCACGTGGTTTTCTCCCTTTCTCCGCTTTATGAGAGATTGCATTGCATTTGTACATGGGGACCTAACATGACCTAGTAGCTGGGACCCATCTTCAATTCTTTTCTTTTGTGTACATTCTCCCTAAGTTGCACTAAGGGGGGGTGTTGGTGTAATTAAATGTCTTGTACCTTGTCCTAGGTCATGATTACACCTTAGTTAAGTTTACTTGGGGACCACATAGGAGGTTGTTGGAGATTTTCCACCTTTGGTGGACTTGACATGTCATTATCACATCACTTCCACCTTTTGTGGATACATCATGTGATTATCTCTCCACCTTTTGTGGGAGATCCACCTTTTGTGGTGATTATCACATTATCACCTTTCCACTTTAGGTGGAGTGATAACTTTTCATAGTTGTCTCATGTCATAAGATTATGACACTTGTCATAATCTTATGCCCTTCTATGTTCTCACCTTGGCTATATAACCAAGGGGTTTCCTATGTACCATTAGCTCATTACATTCTATTATATTGATAGAATATAGTTTATTCTTGTCATCTCTCTTATGCTTGTGCTTTCTATTAGGCCTCTATATCTTGGGTGGCTACCTTCATAGCCAATTCTTACAAGACCTAATACTTAGGGTTTTGCTGATCACTTGCTAATTTCTTACTCAAAAGGATTGATCAGATCTTAATCCTTTTGGTATCCTTGTGTTTGGTCATATTCCACCTAGAAGTGTACTTTTTCTGTACAGTACTTGTAACCCCTTCCTAAGTTCTTCACTTTTCTTCTCTCAAACTCCTAACTGGGTAGTCCTAGCTTGCCTAGGGTTTGAGATTACAAATACTTGCTTGGCTCTCTAAGTTTCCTACTACTAAATATTTACAATTGTTTGGCTGCCCTTCCATATTCACCTAATCTCAGGAAGATCCTGTGGTCAGAGATTATGGGGGAGCCATT